>JAHHUM010001249.1:0-39932 GCA_036173005.1 Crenichthys baileyi
CTTCCAGAATTTTTAAAAACTACTGGAACACCACTGTTGCTGTCCATGGTGAAGTCAATTTCACCTCGCCGAGGACTGCAAGACTGCTGACCAAAGCTAAGCTTGATGTAAAAAGACATATTTAATTTGCAGCTTAACACATGAACAGTCAAATGTCTTCAGAAGAAAGGTCGATGGAGTAATAAAACAGAGTGATGGCAGAAACAAAGATAAAGTGAGTGTTCCAAAAAAACAATTGTTTAGAATGAAAAATATTTGGCTAATTTTAAGTTCCTTGGAACTCAATTGTTTTAAAATGTTTGAAATGCCCTTAATAGCCAGATCAGTGCCAATTAGCCAAAATGAGTGGTCAAAATATATACCAAATGCTTGTTCATGGCTATGAAAAGTGTGTGGTCAAGATAGAAGCGGCAAACGTTTGATTAAATATTAGTGGGGGGTTCAACAGTATCAAGGGTAATCAAACTACACTGTCAGAAGAGAAATATTACAGAAAAGTATTTTTTTTTAAAACCCCAAAATCCAGTATGTCATTCTCTGTCAGTTATCCAGCAGATTTACTGTTAGCAGGACTGAAAAGATCCTAGAAAGAGAAGAGTTGTTCTTAATCAGTGAACTGTGTAAGATCAAAGGAATAACACAGATCCACTTTCAGAGGAAACCTTCCCTCAAAACCAGCTCTGATTATCTTCAGGACCTGAACCCAAAACACATGAATTAGCGGTGGACTGGAAGGGTATCCTATCAGACTTGGCTAAGATATAGGAAAAGTTTTCTATTACAGCTGGATAGATATATCCCGGCTCCAACATTCCTGGGACAAGGGGGAGATAACAGTGGTGTAGTTGTGTTGATCTAGTACAAATGGACATATGTGGCCAGTTTCTGTGCTTCTCTGAACATGTAACATAAACACAGACTACAGTTACAATCAGATGCTGGGTAAGTAAAACTATGTGCACTTTGTGGTATGTGATTAAAGCAGAGTTGTAAAGGTAAAAAAACAACAACTCAAGGACATTGAAGCTCATTGGAAATTGATGGTGACATGCACACAGACACCACAAATTATGCATGCACGCATCTATTGTTTGGCTGCACCTGGTTCATAAGGAAACAGGATAGACGGGATTCTGGGACCTGACGTTGGGAATATTTTTATCGGTGTGGTTATAGGAGTGGGGACATCCATGTGACTCCTCAAACCGCAGACGCCAAACATCTGCAACAATAATGCAGCTTTGAGTCACAGATCATGAAAATGTCCAAAAAGTTTTTTATGCAGTTATTTATGTAGTTATCTGTATATTTCAAATGTTTCATTCCTTTTCATGCAATGTGTTATTTGCCTTATTGCTATGATCAAGCATTAAAAACTAAAGGTAAAATTTGATGTATTTGAAATGGTCCCTTTGCAGCCATTATGTCTAATCTGTAAATAATTTGCAAAGGTGGTTGAAATTCTAGCAATCATAACCAAAACATCATCAAGTGGAAATTGTGATTAAATTTCAGATATCTTGCTGAATCTTCACAGTCGAACGTGGAATCAGGCAAGGTTTGTATGTTCAAACTTAAAAATTCCTTTTTATTATTTTCTTCTCTTTTTACTTTTTAATAAAAAAAATAGCTATTCACACCAACCTGGCCCTATGTGCTAAGAATCTACCTCCTTTGTTAAATAATGAATTAACTGTGATAATCTACCTTTGCAGAATCAAGACATCACCTCAGTAGAACTTGTATGACAACATGAAGTAGGCTAAAGCATCTTAAATCGCAACATCTCATGCCTCGATCTTAATCAAAGAATTTCAAGAACCCCTTACTTATCCTGTTGGATGGAGTAAGGAGGAGTCAGGTTTAGCCTAAACCAGCTCAGTTATGGTTGAGGTGCAAACACACCCTCAATTTCTGCTACCTGTATGACTCATTCTCTTTTCCAATGGTTATAATCAGTCTGACAGAGAGAGGTATCCCAATCGTTGTGGTTTTTAGTATAACAATGGCCATCAGTGGGCTCTAGATGGACAAACTGTCTACTTTTAAGGCTAGGCTTAAAACTTTCCTTTTTGAGTGGCTTAGGTTATCCTGAGCTATCTCTGTAGTTATGCTGCTATAGGCTTAGGCTGCTGGAGGACATACTGACCACTTTCACCCTCTTCGCTACATTATCACAATTTCTTCCAAATTTTGCATTATTTTCTGTTACTTCAGCTTTTTAAATTTTTTCTCTCTCTTTTCTCTTCCTAGAAGCTACACCTGGCCTGACTCTGTGTCTACCTGTAACACCTTTCTGGAGAGGGGCATCCTCCAAGCTTCTGCTGGACAACAACTTAATGCTCACCCTCTACAGATGATCCACATGGCCCTGTCTTTCAGTGTTTAAACCCTTTCTCTCTCCTAGACATAGCTACTGACTGAGCTTTTACTGTAAACTAACTCTATGTGCTATCTTTCAGACCCAATCTTGAAAACTGGCTCAGAGTTTATCTTTCTTTCTCTCTAGGTGAAAAGACTAAAGGAGCTACACCCTTAACATTTACCTTTTTTCCTTTTCCCATAGAAAGTACTCCTGAATCAGTGCTTCTTTGTTCTCTTTGTGTCTCTGCTTTTGTTCTCTCTAAACCCCCAGTCGGTCGTGGCAGATGGCCGCTCACACTGAGCCTGGTTCTGCTGGAGGTTTTTCTTTTTAAAAGGGAGTTTTTTTCTCCACTGTCGCTACATGCATGCTCAGTTCGAGGGATTGCTGCAAAAGTCAACGCCAGGGACTGTCCAATTTTCCTTACATGGGTTTACAGGAGGAGGAAATCTGCAAGTCACTGACTGGATGCAAATCTGCTGGGGTTTCCTTAGACAGAAAAAACTTTTTTCCAATTTGAAATAAATAACAGAATCTGACTGCACTGTTCAATGATTCGGATTAATTGGAATGTATGTACCTGACTTTTGTGAAGTGCCTTGAGACGACATGTGTTGTGAATTGGCGCTATATAAATAAACTGAATTGAAATCGAAACAAAAACCGTGATATCAGTATGGAAAGGGCTACAAAGCAATTTCTAACACCCTGGGATTTCAGAGGACCTTAGTGAGAGTCATTATCTACAAATGGAGAAAACATGGAACAGTGGTGGTGAACTTTCATAGGATTGGCTGGCTGGAAAATACTCTAAGAGGGCATTGACGGCTCATTAAGGTGGTCACAAGCTAAACAAAAGGAACAAGAAGGCCAATGTCAGTTTTGACATAAAACAATTTTGCTAATCTTCAATGCTTTACTTAAAATATTTAGTGGACTGATGAGACAAAAATGGAACTCCTTAGAACGCATATGGTACGATACCAAATATCAAACATGGTAGTGGAAATGTGATGGACTGGGACTTGTTGCTTCAGGACTTCAAAGGAAAATGTCAGTTTGTGATTTTTTTACCAATATTTAAGAGCGTTATTTAAGACATTTTACTTATGTAGCAGGACTGTGATACAATGCACACCACCAAGTCAACCTCTGAATGACTTAAATAAATATATTCAAGTTTTAGAGTGGTCTAGTCAAAGTCTGAACTTAAATCTAATGGAGATGTTGTGGCATGACGTTAAACACATCCTTCACGCTCAAAAATCCTCCAGTGTGGCTAAATTAAACCAATTCTGTAAAGAACAGTGGGCCAGAAATTCCTCCACTGTGAGTAAAAGACTTATTGCCAGCCATCACAAATGCTTGACGTTCACACAGGGCCAGGTTGGTGCGGATAGCTTTCTTCCTCTGCCTTTTGTGTTTTTACGAAAATTATCTTTGGCTTATAATACTAATACAGATAGAACAACAGAAAGAAGTGAACAGGTCTTGAACATTTGAAGCCGTGCTAAGTTGGTGCTGGTGTGCTCCACAGCCAGGCAGACACAGAGAGAGGGAACAAAAGAGGAATGGTCTTAAGGGAAATTTAATGTACAAGATGCATCATGCTAGTGGAGCAGAATCCTTAAACACGCTTGCACACACAGCAGCACACACTACTGTAGAATTCCTAATGAGTCAACAGCCCACAGGGGACGCGAACAGGGAGACAGGGAGAGAAAAGGGGAGGATCTAAGTGTGGAGACAGATGGAAGGATAGAAAGTGATGCATCTTTTAGAGCTTTTAACGCTTATAAAGCATGCATGGCATTATGTGTGTGTGTTTTATAGATTTGGGGTGGAAATCAAGTTTCCAATGAGAGGACCAAAGAGTGAAAATCAAACATGCACAAAAAAAAAACCCAGGCAAAAAGTGATGATGCTGGGCTGTATGGACTCAGAGCAGGATTGCAACCTTGCCAAAAAGGCCTTTAGGCCACTAAGGTTGACAAGGCGCTGTCTCCTCCCAAACACACTCTTTCCCTCTCTTGCTCTCTTGCTTCCCACACACCAGAGCCGGGCATGACTCGATGTCCTCATGTGAAGTGAAGCAAAGTGTTAAAATGACAGGTAGAGTCTTTATATATGGCTGGATTAACTGTATGTTTTAAGTGTATGTATGTTCCCAGCTGTTTTTAATCTGCATATGGAATGTTTACATTCAGACCATATTTAAATGCATTATAAGGGAAATGTGAAATATGAAATATTTGAGTCAATTCAGAAATGGTTTTTACCTAGTTTGTGCATTTCATTAGCTCCACAATGTTCATGACAAAATGTCATGAAATGTGAATCACATTTAGGAGAATGTGGATCACTGTTAAGCAAATGGTGGTAACGGGTCAAGCTGTGTATGTTCTGCTAGTCCTAAACACTCGCCATTTTTAAACAATTTCAGACTTCCCAGAATCAAATTTTCCCAAATATTTATTGAGCACATCAGAGGCATTTCTTAAATGCATAAAAACTGAGAACTCTCGCTGTTTTCTGTCTGTAAATTAATCAACCAAGAGTTTTTCTCCAATATATGAAAAAAGAAAACTGGAAAACTGGAAGTCAGTATCTGCCAAGAAAAGCCTGACTGAAGCAAAAGGTGGAGAGCTGGGTAAAACACATCTGGAAAATAGATCTGTTCCTGGAATGAATTAATGGTTCTAATCAAGTGGTTTACAACTTATGCAAAACTGCTCAAACTGACAATAAAATAGGAAAACTGTGCATGCACAGGGTGGGGCTGACTTAAAGACAAAATTAAGGAAATGGCATGCATTGACATGAACCATTTTTCATCTTAAGTATATTCACAAAGTGTTTAATAATGTTAACTAAAACTAAGACAAAATTCAGTATATTTAAAAAGAGAGTGCACACTGACAGTTCTGGGGTTTTAATGATGCCTAAAACTACACACCAGCTTTTGAAAAACTAGGAAGATCCTCAAAACCTCAGATGTGTCCAAATTAAGATAGGATCTTAGGACACAAAGAGTTTCTTTTTTAGCATGACTTTCGTACACTGTTTTTTCTTTTTTTTGTTTTGCAAATTCTATACTTTTCTTCTCATTTCTAAACTGCAGCTTAAAACTTGTGTTTAAAACACACTCCTAAATTAGCTTCATTTAGATAACTAGAAACTAGATCAAGTCACCTTATTTAATTTAGGTTTTGTTTCTGCTGCAAATGTAGCAAATTGGAAAAAAACCTGACGCCACATTCAATTTTTACATGGTTAAAAAAACTTATTGCTTTCGAGTTATTAACAGTTTGTAATATTTCCCTCTACAGAGACCTCTATGATCCTGTATCCCTATATCAGCCCATGTATTGATATGTTAAGGTTTTTGGTGTACAAATATGTAACGCTATTAGACTGTAGATTCTGATTCCAGAACACCCTCTGTTCAAAATACAAGAATAAGATACGACCTTTAATAAACTCTTCCTAATATATTCTTCCTAGAAAACTCACACATTACTCTGAATTAGGCTGCAATAATTTCCCAAGCATTTAATAAAATTTGAAATATAATGAAACACACCAGCTTTCATTTCAGCCATGAATTTACAGTTTACGTTGTTTAACGACTAGTTTTCAGGCGTGAAGTAAGCCACTATATTTTACTCAGGCACTGTTTTTATTTTGCTACAATATTTCCCTTACAAATTCAAGAAAGTATACAAAATTTCCCAAACTGTAAAACTTAAACAATTTTAATTTGGAAACAAATTATACACCTAGAATTATGCTATTACCAAAGATAAAACATGCAAAAATAAACCCATGTGACAAATCTGGAAAACTATAAAGTAGTTCCCTTTGCAAAAAACTAAAAATAACAATCAATAAATAAATACCAGGAAGGAACATGTTCACACCTCCCACCACACCCCATGTAATAATAATATTATTAAGGTAGACCATTATTGAATTGATTGTTAACACTGTCTAATGGAAAATTCATATTTTCAACCTGAAATATGACAAACATTAGTTGCATTTATTAGTCAGGAAAGAATACAAAGTGACGTAGGATGCTGAGGCTGCCAGTGGTATAATGAACCTGATCAGCTTTGTCTTGTCCATCTGCTTTAAGTCCATCAACAGAGCAGTAAACTTCTGGATTTTGCAAAAACATTGAAAACGGTACGTTTCGTGCTTTCCCAGCTGTGAAACTATTTTAAAATTATCCCACAATTAGCTGATCCGATGGACTGTTTCAGTTGGTAATGTGAAACAACATCACTTTATAGTAATAACATGTACGTTCAGCTAAGAAAACTGCAGCAAACGTAACTGTCTCTTGTTAAAGTGTAGCTGTTTGGTATCCAGTCATTTGTTGTTATATCCCATTAACATTTAACCTGTGAGGATTTATTGACTCACTAAAACATTAAATATTGTTTTCTATATGAAAGGGAACAACTACTGACAATATTTTCACTGAATCTAACTTCAAATGATCCAAAATATCCCTTTAGGAAATGTCATAACCGCTGATTAAAGTTTGCTGTTAACTGCACAGCGAAAGCAATTGGAATAAAAACCGTCAGGATGCAACGCCTTGAGACAGCGCCCTGCAGACAACTGTACATGTTACTGAATGGCATCATTCTAAACCTGGAGCAGCCTTTCTAGCTGTTAATGATTACAGACACCCATATTTACCTGGAGCATTGGAAAAAAATGAGCTTCTATTGAGTCTATATGAACCAAAGAAGCTTTTTTTTTATTACACACTGATGGATAATGACAACGAAAATGTGATCCGAAGCCATTTGTCAATCCGTTTTCCCCTGTATACTGGAAACAGTTTTCCTTAGACTATTGACTAAAGTTTTCTTCAACTGTTTTGGTCTTATTTGTCAAATTACATCAGTTACCATAACTGCCTGATTGTGTGAAAAAGTCAGAGATCCAAAGTAAAGATGCAGAAGGCAAAGGCCAGGAGACAAAGGAAAAGGGGAATGGAAGCAGCATTTTCAAATTGGCTATTGGTCAGGGGTCAGATGGACATTTAATCTAACCAATCAGCTTCCTAATTACACAAGTGCTGCCAGATTGGTGTACTTTTTACGTTTATGTGTGTGTGGCTGGTGTTGCGTGTAGAGGTCTTGTTGTAGCAAAACGAACATCTGGCCTCAATATTGATTCCATGTGTGAGCACACACTTTAAGTCTGTATGTAAAGGTGCACACACACACACACACACGCACACACACACACACAAAGAAACAGAAACACATGAGGACTCAGCGACGGGATGTGCAAGTCATGCCAGAAAAACACAAATATAAAAAAACACTTCCAGCGTGTGTGTGTGTGTGTGCATGTGTGTGTGAAAGCTGATTATAACGGTAATTGATGTAAACGTCTAAATTACAGCTAGGAGCTAAAATAACCACCGTGTTTTAGCGTTGCCATGTCGACGTGATAAAAAACACCTGGTTGTTTCGCTGGAGGGGAGGGTGGAATGAATGTGTCACGGCTGAACCAATGAAACACAGCTTTTGTAAGCGACATGTGTCTGAACAAATGAAATACTGTAAAAATGTAGAGATGTGATTTAACAGCCAGTTAGACTGAAGCCAAAGTCATTATATCACATTACAAGGTAATAGAGAATAAATTAGACTCAAAAAGTTGATTTAAAGTATTTTAGAGCTATCTGAATACTTTGAAGGTTTTCCTTCATTTCTCCAAGCAACGAGAGCTTTAATCATTGACTCGTGGTAACACCACAGCTCAGGTGGGAGAGTCTGAAGACAAGGCAACAGTTAGTTGTGCACCTCACAAATCTGGCCTGTCTGTACTGGTGGGAGATTAAAGAAATGTAAACGTAGATGCTCCTAGATCCTAGATCAGGCTGTGGGAATGCTTTTCTTTAGAAGGTAAGCAGGTCTGTGTTGATGGGTAGATGGAAGGAACAGAAGACTTTACATTCTGATGAAAATCATGTCCTTCCTCATCACAGTTATGCACAACTTTGTCTTGGTTTACCAAAACAAACATCAAAAATGCAGGGAGGTTTGTGGTTGTCAAGGGTATGTACCATGATCCAGAAAAAAATTAGAAGTGACCAAATAAAGACAGGGGCACACAGATGTGTGTAACAGACTGACCACGCAACACATATTCAGATTCAACCGGACAACCAGATTCTGTCTCAATATTTCACCATAAACCTCAAGTAATATGATTCGGCAGAAGCTGTTGCCTCCACAAGAAAATATCACAATGAGCTTTTGTTGAGACTAAAGTTGTCAGAAAATACTAATGTCACTTTGACTCGCTGACTGAAATGCAGTTTTATGGAAACCCAAGTATGTATGTGCTTCTTTAAAGTTCTATGTGGCACCAATGTAGAATGAGAGTGCTATCATACTGAGACTTTAAGCAGTTTGTCTTTGGCAGGAGATCCAGAAGGACTGCCCCGCCCTGCTTCCCCAGAGTAACCCAAAAGAAGAACCGCACTGCCAAATCCCAGGATTTCAAAGTCAATTTTATGCACTTTTTTATTGGTGATCCCACACTTTACACTTTTAGAAGTGGGGCGATGTGGCAAAAAATGTTACCCAGACATGATTACAACTTTCATTAGTCTTGTTTTTTTCAAGGCCAATCCAAATCAGTTAATCTGGCAGTTCAAAGAACACGTGGATGAAGAATTATCATCATGAGCGAACGTGGAAAGGGAAAATAGGCTTACCTTTAAGTTTTGAAAGCCAATAATGCCAAGCTGTCACCTTCCACGTATGCATGTTTTCAGCTGCATGTGTGGAGGCTTTGCATGTGTGACTACCCGGAATTAGCCTAGATGTGGTTAAAATGGTGTAATTTATTTTCCGAGCCAGGCGTAATGTTCCTTACAGACAATCAGACTGCTGTGGACTGTCACACGGCGTAAAGCCGCACACTGTCATGACACACTCTCTCCAATCTAGCAGATACACATGAAACCCCAATACAAAGGCAAAACACATTCAAAAGTTACAAAAAATTACAGCAAACAGGTTTTCTGGTTTTCTGTCTGTTACATCAAAACAGGATAACTAAGTTTTATACACAAAACACACCATAACACACAAAGGTTAAGTATTACATACTTGAACTGTTTTTCTCCTTTCCACCATGGCTGTGTTTATTTGAGTCTGTGTCCTGGTGGGAAATGTGACTGCTACACAAACAAACTGAAACGTCTGGAACCGACATCTCTCCCTCAGAAACTGTGAATGTGCGTGTTTAAAACAGTTTAAAAATCAGCATGCATCCCCTTGCTATGCAAACAAAGAATGACACATTCTAACAAGATGGACTAAATAACGTTCTACTGTTTTTCTCTGTAATAGATGAGGAAGTATTTAAACTCAGGCTGATCTCAGCTATACAGCTGGATTGATCCTTATTAGATGGAGAGTGATTTGATTAGTAGAAACACGTACTGAGGATGTCGGATTATGCATGATCATTCTATATACAAATATAGTCATTATCATACTGCTTACACTGCTTACAAAAGTAAAAAGTAGAACAGGTGAGACCACAGAGACAACAAACAAATATATGTTAAGGTAACAGGTTAAGTGTCCCAAGAGCTTCAGAAATTAAGTGAAATACAAAAGTGATGCCAGTATCGCTGCTACAAGATGTTTTTGGTTTAATTGTTACAAAACAGACAACAGTAGTCATAAATGGATAAAAACAAGACAATGATTCTCCCTTTATGCCAGTTTTTGTCAAGTGAAATATTCTGAATTATCCTGCTGAACCATCATGCCCACAGCAGTTAAACCATGTTTAAATGCTTAGGTTCATCCTCACCTTTGTGTGGACTTCATTATTGATTAAATAAATCTCATGTTGCTCTCCATGAAGAAGAGTCCTAACTTGGTCTCTCAATAACAAATAAAACCTACACACATTAAAATATTACAGTGAACTCTAAACAATTAAATACACAGTACAGTGCAACAGGCCCAAGGCACCCGCTGTTTCTTTAGATTTAGTTTAAACAAACCAAAACTTTTTTGTAAGTTACAAACATCATATTATTTCTGCATATTTCTAGATTTTGCCAGCAGGTTTTACTGTATTTTATGCACTTTATGGCCTAAACCAGTTCTATTTTAAAATATGTAGAACACATTTGGTGCACACAATTAGGTCTGGATTATCCTGCATGAAATATAGATCATTTAAAACACAATGATAATCTTCTATATGTTTATTCTGCTTGTAGGAATAAAACAAGTATAAGATCCAGTTGAAAACCACACAGGTTCAGTTTAAAACCCTAATCAGATTTGAGACGAGGGTCCAGCTAGCAAACAGGCAGTGAAATGACCCTTTTCTGACTTTAGTGTAAGATTCCATCTATCCATGGCTTGTCTGTCAGGAACTCAAAAACCAATCCAACCAATGAAATGGACAAAAATCCAAGTTGTAATGTGGGAAATTAATAACAAAAGACAAAAGGTAAGACTGTTATTTTCTAGGTAATGAATAAGAAATAAAAAAAAGGAATCATTTCCAGACGTGGATAAAGACACAAACCAAATTCAAGATATTTAAAGACTTCATATGAAACTCATCTCCAGCGTAGTATGATCCACAAAAACTTGCATATGCCAGCATGGTGTGCGGTGGTAAGAAAATAAATTGTGGAAATGAAACAAGCTAAAGAGAAAAGAAGAAGTAGCAGACCTAAAAGGCTATTTACGACCAGTATCTAAAAGTCATTCCTTCAAAAGGGCAGAAAAGGATCCAACAAAGACCTGAGATGGGAGAGACATCTTCCTTTAGCTAATCACTTTCTGTAGGACTAGATTTGTACTTTTAAACGAGAAAAACTGCAATTTTTGTCACAGATAGGAGCAATATGTCTTTCTTTCAGATGTTTATATACACACTTAAAAATTTGTTAAAAAGGTAAGTAAGTAAGTTGTCTACTATGTGCAGACAACACTCAGCTTTACCTATTTAATTGTAAGACACTTTCTATCCTGTTGGTTGTAGATGGACTGAAAAATTGGCTAAAATCGAACTTGAAACCAGCCAAACAAATTTGGATCAGTGAATCTTTACCTCTCAGCAGTTGTTACCTTCTTAAAGGAGAAAAGCGTCTACACTTCAGTGGAAAAATAGAAAAAAGGTAGACATGGAAGTACTTTGTAGTGTTTAGTTTTTCAAGTTTAGGTTTAGAAGAAAAGATTCTGACATTTTAATAACAGTAAACTTAAAATGATGTGGTTATATAGCACAAATATTATCAGACCACATCGTACTCCATCTTTCACACACATTTTCAAAAACATGCACACAAACATAAACTAATTCAAGCATAAGCTCTAATTTCCTGTAGCGGACATAAAGTGATGCAGAATTAACACTGCAGCAAATAAGTTAAATTCATTTTTTAATTTCCTATCCAAATACACAATCAGACACGCTCACACATACTCACACACACTCACACACGCTCTCTCTCACACACACACACACACACACACACTCAAATGCAGACAAGTTGCATGTAGTTAGGTGAAGGAGCAGCGTGAGAACACATTCAATCCATGTCCAAAGAAAAGCGTGAAAATAGAAAGCGTCTTATTGAGTACTTCAGGAAACTGTAGCTGTCTGAGTTTCTGTCCATTAAACAGAGTAGTGAGGAATGTCAAGTGTGTTTCCTTCATTTCGTTCTAGTGTCCTTTCTCTCTTCTTTGTAATATTCCTTTCTCACTTTCCTCCTAATGTTTTTTCCTTAATTTAAATCTTTCCTAGTGTCCTTCCTTTTTTTCTTCAGTTCCTTTATTGTGTCCTTTCTTTTGTTATTCCACCCTTCCTTTGCTTTATCCTCCATTTCTCCATTGGGTCCTTACCTTTTCACTTTTTTTCCTTTTGTTCCTTTTGTTTCCATATTGTCCGTTTTGTTTCTTCCTCACTTTTTATTATATTTTTCCTCCTTCATTTATTATTTCCTTCTTCCTAGTTTCCTTCCTTTTCTTGACCTTCTTCATCTCTTTTCTTCCTTGTGTCCTTCCACCTTTCTATTCCTGTATGCTTCTTTCCTTCAGTCCTTATTTTTTCACTTTGTATCTTTGTGTTCTCCCTTCTCCTATTTATTCTTTCCTTCTGCCCCTCATTGTGTTTTTCCTTCTTCATGTCCTTCCTTTCTTCTAATGACTTCCCTTCCTCCCTCCATTCCTTGCCTCCTTCTCATCACACTTTCTTCCTTGTGCCTTTCCTTTTTTCTTCTTTCCTTCCTCCATGCCATCCTTTTCTTTTCTTTTTCCTTTCCTTCCTTTCTTTCCTTGTGTTCCTCCTCTACTGTTCTGTCCTTCCTTCCATGTGTCATTTTCCCTTCCTTTTTTCCTTGAGTGTTTCTTTGCTGTCTGTAGGCCAGTCTCTGCTATCAGTCAGTATCTGTAGTCTGTCCTGTGTTTAGTTCATACACTAAAATCCTGAAATTCATCCTCTCTTTGCCTGCATCCATTTCTCTAACCTGCTGTCTCAGAAAATCTGGTATTTATAAGATGAACTCAATCTAATGTTAACTCACAGATGTTTTGCTACATCTACATGTCTTCACATGTGTTTTCTTTCCATTTCTCGACTGCTCTTAACCCTAAAGGCCCCTGTTACTCAAATGTCCATCTCATTCCATTTTTAAACTAAAAGGTTTTACTTTAATTTCATCTCTGAATCTCACATGCTTTTAATTCTCTTATACCATCAGTCAAACAACCGGCAAATAAAATTTCACAAAGACAAAACATCATTGATGTAATAAATCACTGACACAACAAAGCCAGCAACAGGCCAATGCTTCAGCAACGCAACACTCAACACACGCAGCAATTAAACATCACGCCTTTCAAAGACAGTATTTCCCTCCTTCTTCAAAGCAAAACGCTGCACATACCAGCATACTAAAAACTTCCAATCTCCACACAGACATACCACGCGTGTTTGCGTGCCTGTGTGGTTGTGGTGTGTGTGCGTGCGTGCACCTGAGCGCTTTCATGTCTGTGAGGTGTGTATTGATCCCCATGTATCGGGCAAGTTGTCCTTTGAGGAAAGAAGGGAAATGAAAGAAAAAAGACTGAAATGAGAAAGGAGAGAGGTGGATCGATGCAGCGGAGAACAGGGAGCGCGAGTGGGGATTGAGGGAAAACGCTCGCAAAGACGAATGCACTACCACACAGGCGAAGAAACGCACACACACACAGAAACACTCACAGGTGGAAATTAAATATGACTTTGGGTATTTGTTGCCACTTTTGTCTCTTTTTAATCTTTTACTACCTCAGAGATAACTCACCTCCTGCATGGAGATATCACATCTCATTTCCAAATGTCATTTTAAATTTTGGATAAATTCACTTACATCACATCAATTTCTTCACTCATGGTCCATATTTAACTGGCCTTTTTCCTCTGTGTCTGTGTGCAATAAGCTAAATACGGGATAAAGCTTTGCATTAGTTACAAACCCTTAATCTTCTCTCGTTCTGAGCCGTGATGAGTCAACACTATTTTGATGTCTAGTATGAATTGTGTCTGCATGAGGAAATCTATGAAACGTAGCACCAATATTTCTTATTAAAATGTACATTTTACTTCTTACTTCTGCTTGCTTAAACAAATCAGAGCTCTGCGTTTATCTGTTACCTAGAAACATTGAATCTTCAAGATGCCAAGTGCCCAGCAAGGACAGATGCAAGACAAAGATGTTGATTAAACAGTGTCTTTGAAAAAGAAAAGGAATTGCTACACAGCCTTAATAAACCCAACCACACATGTATTGCAATGGCTTTAAGCTTTACTGGCACGACACGCAAATATGTGGTAAAAGCCTTCAAATAAGCTCATATTTTATCACAATAGGATACTCTCACGCATAAATATGTGGTGTACATGAGTAGATGAAAATCCCACGTTAAAACAAAATCAGTTTCCGACTCAATCAACGGTGCCACACTAATTGGCACCTTTTACAATTTCTAAAAAAGAATCATTACTTTAGAGTATGCCAACTGTTCTTGCAAGAGATGCCGGTTTCACTTTCACAAATATAAATGTGTAAAGTTTGCCACATGAGCAACAAATGCTGTAGTTTGGGCTAAATATGTGGGAAAAGTCTCTTAGGCCCAGTGTTTATAATGGTGGAGGATTTGTGATGCTGTGGGCATTTTATGCTCCCAAACGCTCTCAAAACCTTGTCCCACTGCATTGCATCAGAAACTCTTTGCAATATCAGGAAATGTAAAATGAAAATCCCCTGGTCTCAGCCAGATAATTAAAAATGAGTTGTCATTGTGTTGTTTAGCGGGATAATTATCCAAAACATGGTTCCCGCATCCAAGATGGGAGGATGATGTAACAAAGATAGCGCCAGGAAGACACCAACTTTGTGAAATGTTGAAGGAGAACGCTAAATGCAATAAAAGGGGGGTTATACACAGTATTAACAGCAGGAGAGTTGTAACATTTTCAATTCAAACAATTAATTTTGTTTTTATTTTAGGTCCAGGAATGTGAATAAAGCAGTCGGCCGTTGTATTCTGGCAGAAAACACCACAAGTGGATCAAGAGTGCATGCTCTTGATATCTTCATCTCAGTCCCCCTATTTCATTCTCATGCATCTTTTTTTCATTTCAGTGTCTGTCTCCCACTCCTTCACAGCGACACACAGCCCCACCCACAGTAATGAGTAAACCTCCAGCCGCCCCACCCTGCCCAGCCTGCCAAGTTGCTGCCAACACCTCAGACGCACAAATACACATTTGCAGCAGGCCCCACCACAGCTTGTACAAAGAAGTCATAGACTCAACTGTCGCGCTCGTATGCATATCCACACGCACTAGTTCCACCCGTCTCCCACTTAATACTGCCCGTGTCAGTGCCCTGACACTACACACACGTACGCACACACAGAATAGTCTATTCTGATCTAATGTGATCAGAGCAAATAAGCTTTGTGGCGCTGGCAAACCACAAGCTACGCCTGCCAGTCCATGACATCACCGCGGAATGAAAAGCATTATGGTCCACAGAGTTGGGCGAAGGAAGCTGAGTGACAGGTAGGAACCATGGGAACAGTCAGTTAGCCACCCCCAGTTGTCAAGACGACGAGAAAGTTTCCCTGTGTTGTGAAGTTTAAAATTCGATTCAGAAGAGAAAGATGAATGTGGCTGATGGGAACGGGAAATGATGTCATGGAGGCATGTGCACGACAGATATGAACACACTCGTGCGAGAGGCTTTGCTGGCAAGCATATTTTGCATAAGCTCTGTAAATATGATTAGAGGCAAACAGATTTCGTTGTAGCAGCTCGCCACATGAGAACTACTCCATGCACTGGATTCAAAAGGAAGATGATTTGAGGATGTATTAAAAGAGGCATTTTGACAACTAACATTCTCTGGAGGAATGATCTTAGAGTCAGGGCTAAACTCTGAAAAGTCTGGGAGTAAATAAGACAAAGATAAGAGATAACGTTCAATCACTAATAAAATCAGTATGTACAGTGCCTTGGCAAAAGTATTCCTACCCCTTTAAAATGTTTGATAGAACAACATCTAATGATGTGCAATTGTGAAGTGGTAGGATATACATGGTTTTCCCAATTTTCACATAGAACAATCTGAAAGATGTGTTTGTCATCAGCCCTCCTGACTCAATACTTTAAAGAACTGCCCTGGTATGTCTCTACCAGCTTTGCAAATGTGGGAACTTCTTTGGCTTCTTCTTAGGCTTATTTCAAAATAGTTCCACCTTAGTCTGAATTGATGGAGCGTATCTATGAACAGAAATTTTCAAGCATTGCCAAAGATTTTCAATTAGATTAAGGTCTGGACTTTAACTGGGCCATTCTAATAAGTGAAAATGCTTTGATTATTTTTTCCAGTATTACAGTGTCTTTAGCTTCATGTATCTTCCCATCAACTCTTACAAGCTTCCCTGTGACTACTGAAGAAAAGCATCCCCACAGCATGATGCTCCCACTTCCGTGTTTCAGAGTAGGGACTGGGGGTTCAGGGTGATGTGCAGTGTTATTTTTCCACCAGACATAGTGTTTTGCATCTAGGCCATAAAGCTACATTTTAGTTTCATCTAACCAGAACACCTTCATCTACAAGTTTGCTGCATCTCTGACACCATAGCTTGTGGCAAATGCCTAAAATGGCTCTCTTCTTGCCAGGCTTACATAAAGGCCAGATTTGTAAGATAAATGATTAACAATTATCCAGTCAACTGATGCTACCACCTGAGTTGTTCATCTCCGCAGCTCCTTTAAAGTTACAATCTTGGCTCTTATCTGATTAATGTTTTCCTTGCTTGGCCTGACAGTTTAGTTGGACGGCCATGTCATGGTAGGTGGCCAGTTATGCCATTCTATTTCCATTTTTGTGGGATAGTTTGAACGGTGCTTCATAACCTGACCCTGCTTTAAACTTCTCCACGACTTTCTCCCTGATCTCTCTAGTGTCTGTGTTCACTGGTCTTCATGATGCTGTTTGTTCATTAATGCCACTTTTCCACTTGCTCTTTTTAGGTGGCGCGGCTCCGCTCTACTCGGTTTCGCTCCATTCGGTCCGGCTGTGTTTCCACTAACCCACTGACTGTTGGAGCTGAAGCTCCACCTCCAGCCGTCAGTGTAGTGCGATGTGCTGCTATTAACATTACTGTGTAACATTGTCACGTTAAAGTAATCTGCGTGAAATGATAAAAACCAAATAATTAAATAGAATACTAATACTAATGATGTTTGTATTATTGTATATGCAAGAATGCCATATATGTCTTTTCATGTATAACATGATTCACTGGGATAATTATGTGGACCACAGCCAAGCCAAGACTTAATAAAATAAGGGGTTCTTATGTGAGGGGGGTGTGGCAGGACAAGTGGAGGAGAGACACTGCTGTCTTCACTGGTAATGCTCCAAAGTTTGCCTGAAGGGGTTAAAGGTTTGGACCTTATGAGGAGGTTTTTGTCTCAGCCATCCGCACACTTTTGACTGCGGTGAAGTTAGTTTTAGGTTGGATATTAGATAGCCATGCTCCGTGGATTCAGCGGGATCTTCCTCCCATTTGATCCCATGCAGGCAGTCTGATTATGGGGCAGCTGGTCTCTGCCTGTTCCCTCTTCCTGCAGACACTGGTTCTCTAGAGAACCGTCGATAAAATTCAATACCAAACACGCTGTGTTATGGTGGTATTGTTTTTGGTGTTTTGGGGGAAATGTTTGTGCATCTGAACAGCTAATTTTATGTGTTATCAGCTGATTTAGGATGTTATTGAATGCAGCGTCCCACCTGAATGTAATTCAGAAAGCTGATGTGTCCTTTTAATTTTCTTTCTGCTTTCAGGCATGGTTTATAATTAGTAAATAGTAAAAATATATTTCGGTTTGACACGCATTGGCCATTGTGGTCCTTAATTTTATTGTTGTAGCTCTTAGGTTTAATTAACCTTTTCTCTACAAAACCTCAGCAAATACCTTCTAAGTTCTCCTGGTCCCATGGTCAATCAGCATGTACTACTCAGCCCTAGTCGTACCTGCTCAGGTGCAGGGACCAAGAAAGCAGGTACTTGGCCGGAATAAACAGGACTGGAAATGCTTGCGAGTTTCCATTCCAAATCGAGCCAATGGAAAGGGGCATAATATTCGCTAACCAATCTCTGAGGCTTTCATAGAACAGCTGCAATTATACTGAGAATTAAATTACACTCAAGGGAGCTCCATTTACTAACTAGGTGACTTATGAAATCAATTTCTGTTTAGTAGAGGTGGCTAAATAAAAATGCTCCACACACTTTTCAGATTTTCTTGTAGTAACTTGAGAAATAAGCATCATTTTCCTTTCACCTCACACGTATGCATTACTTTGTGTTTCTATAAAAGCCCACTAAATCTTTAGTTGTAGTGTTTTATTAAAGTTTGTAGCTGCAATGTGACAAAATGTGAAAAGCTTTTGCGAGGCATTCAGATAATAACGCTGATGGTGTATGTATGTTCTGCTTACTCTTAGCAGAGACTGGGATTCTTCCTTTGTGGCTCCTCCTTTCCCCTCCTGAACTCCTGCACCTCCACTCCCGCTTCCTCCACCTGGACACGGTTGTGAGGGTATCTGGCTCTGCTTATCCCCTCCTCCTCCACCTGCAGTAGCTCCTCCTGGTCTCCCTCCTCCCAAAAACGACTTGGTGTCTCCCAGGTAAACCATGCCAGACAAAGCCACGCCTCTCTTCTGCTGTGAGCCCTCGTGATTGGCTGAAACGAAAGAGAGGGAGTGCGGGGAGGGGAAAAAAGAGGGGCTCCCACCTCCTGCTCCTCTTTCTGCTCCTCTTTCGGGCCCCATTCGCTCCTTGGGTATCCAGAGTAATCCGTGGGCCTGCTCACCTCCTCTTTCTCCTGGTCCTCTTGACTCCCCAAGAACCCAACCCTTCTCTCGTTCTCTTTCTTTCCCCTCCACTCCTTCGCTTTTCACCACACCGCCGCCCTCCTCCCTGCCTCCCTCCGCTAGCCGTCCCTCAGGCGGCGCCAGAGAGTAGAGGAGGCGTAGATCCCCCTTGCTCTCCTCTTTAATGGATAAAGTAGAGGGGGCTGAGCAGCCATTGGCCGAGAGCGCCAGAGAAGGTGTCATTGAGGAGGGCAGGGAGTCTAATGATGGAGAGGAGTCTTGACAGTGGGCAGAATTAAAATGGTCGAGGAGGGCCGACGAATCAGGGGCTGTAAAGTCGCAGTGTCGGCAGCGGCAACACGCATGAACACGCCTGAAAAAAGAGAAAAGTACAAATCTTTACTTTCGGTTTTAATCAGTGGACTACATAGCCATCGAAACTAGTAATGAGTCACCACAGTAATACAATAATATTGTTGAAGGCAGTTCTATAGACCTTGTTTCATTTTCTTTGCATAGAAGAGTCAGTTCATCTTTACATCTGCCCATTTAAAAAAGGAAAGGCATCTCATTCACAGTGCTTGACACCAAAATTGCTCACAGAATGAAGAAAAACCACCCACCGGAAATGAATAAATCAGAAGTGCATTTGGCCCTGCTTGATTTCTTCAGAGCACTCAGGTCTTGACTTTCAGGGAACTTGTGGCCAAAAAGTGACTCAGAGTTCCACTAAATCACCATGAATTACTTGAAAACAGTGAGCAGCATAAATGAATCTGAACGTCAAGCACTGAATCAACCGTCAACAAGCCACCTTAATTTCCTGTTGGCCAAGCCCCTGAATGGTCGGCTATATTTCCAGAGCAAGACATCAGGGTAGATTTTTTTTCTGGCACACAAAAACATGTTGGGTGCTTCTTGTGTGGGCTAACAAGGAAAAGTAAATCAATAAACCATCTTTAAGAAACGAATACTCATGCAAACTCAGACCCACCATGGGCATTTACATTTACATGACATGAGCAATACTACACAATAACTTTTATGGACTTTATACATAAATTTTTTTAGAAATAACATGTTGCGAATGTTTATCAAACTCATTACTTTAAGGAAATTGCTTTCATATTTATGTACGAATGTTTTAACAGTTTACAGAGTCTTTCACATTTGTCACATTACAACCTTAAACTTTAATGTCTTTTATTGCCATTTTTTAGATTGACCAACAGAAAATAGTGAATATTTATGCAATGGACGGAAAATTATACATGGTTTTCACATATATGTTTTATGAATGAAAATCTGTAAAGATTGGCTGCATTTGTTTTCAGAACCCTTGAGTCAATATTCCACTTTTGCTGCAATTACAGCTGCATGTCTTTGGTGGTATATCTTTAACTGCTTTGCACATCCAGAGATAAAACTGTATGCCCATTCCAGCCTAAATTCAATGAAATTGGATGCAGAGCACATGAACATATATTTTCAATACGACTTGCCTCAGATTCTCAGTAAGACCTGGGTCTGGACTTTTATGGGTCCATTCAAACACATAAGTATGCTTCAATCATCTTCATCTGTGATGCATTGAACAGGGTTCTGACAGATCGTCAGCGCTTGGGACATCTCCCTAACTGAATCCCTGACCTGTCTGCAGTGTTCCTTGCTCTTCATGAAGCTGTTTGTTCACTAATGTCCTTTAATAAACCTCTGAGGCCTTCACAGAACAGTTGCATACTCTGTTTACTAAGTAGGTGACCTCTAAAGGGAAGTGGTTGGACTGGGTTTTACTTAAAATGGGAAAACCATGTCATTATTTTCCTTCCCTTTTACAATTCTGCACTTCTTTCCATTACATAAACCGGAGCTTGTGATTTCAACATGAAACCTGTAAAATTTGAAAGGGGTATGAATACTTTTTGCAAGGCATTGTAGCAGCCTGAAAGTAACTTCTGTTCCCTTGTCAGGGTCATTATTTTGGCAACTGAGTCATGTTTAACAAAAGCTTTACTTGCTCTTTTTCTATGCTCTGATGTCACCCAGCAGCAGTAATCTGCTAAACACTAGCTACTTCATTCACTTGGCTTTTTCTCAACAGCAGCTTCTTATTGATGCCCTGCAGAGCAAGTATTTTACAACAGCAGGATATACAGTAAGTATGCCAAAAATGTCAATGAGAGCAGAAAAACAACTGCTATGTGGAGAAGATGCTCACACAGAAGGCAATCGATGAAATTATACAAAGAAATAAAGCACAGATGTAAGGAGTAAACAGATTTTGTTTCTTTTTAAATAAGCTATAAACTAAGTCTCCAGCAGGTTAAAAACGTCTAACTGTGATTATTTTGTTAGTGCGGATCATTTGAATCAGGGTGAACGTTGTCATCCAGACCCTCGGGGGCCACAAACACCTGGACCGTCACTATTTAAGAGGCACATCCCAGTCTGGTCGAAACTAAACGAAAAACATGAATGTGAAAGGTCATCTAAAGTTTTGTTCATCACTTTGCTCACAGAACATTCTCTACTGAGTGAGCAACACAGAGCCTCCAGGCAGCATTTGGTCTCTAAGATGTTCTAATGCATTGCTAAAGACTATGAAAGGCGTATTACCCCTGATGCAATTTCTGGTCACATTCAGCAGGGTCCGTTGTCTATTGTAGTGAAAAAAGAAATCAGGCTTCTTCCAAAGCGAGGCCTTGTGAGAGTGTTTTCAAAAACAAGTGTAACCATTTAATAAAACTGGCTGTATGATACTTGTATAAAGTGGGGTTGATGACTGACAGCCTCTGACAACCCTTCTTTTCTGGGCGTCCATGATGTGAAAATATATTTTCCTCCTTTTAGGTTTCTTCTGTCTTTCTTTTTTTACACTTCAGTGTTTCAGACCATCAAACAAATTTTAACTTTATATGGAAAACAATAAATAAATTCAAATGATTTTATTTTCATTAGCCTCAAAACCTAATGCTTTTCCTTGGTGGAAACAATGGCCATGAGTTTTTCAAAACGTTGTGGAGGAATTCTGGCCCAATCCTCTTAGCTGAATTATTTTAATTAGGGCAGCAGTTAACGATTATTTTAGCAATAAGGTATTCTATCGATTACTCTGACGATTAATTGGATAAAACTTGGCACACTCGGATAATGTTATATTAAACTCCGTAAGCTTATCTTATAAGTAACAGAAAAACGTAAAAGAGAAAATGTAAGTAAAAAAATAATTTGATTTATATCTTAAGACAAAAATTAACATTAAATTGCAGAAAACGCAAAAACACAGCATGTCTCTATTTTACACTTGAACAAACATTTCTAGTATCAACATGTACAAACAAAAAGGTGCATTAAGTGTCACTTGCATTTTGCATCCTGGATCTTTAAAGAGATCTTTTTCAAAAGCATAAGGTTATCCATATAAAATAGAACCCTTGTAGTGCATATAAGGTCCAAGTTACAATCTTCTTGATTTTTTTAGTGCAAAAACAGAGAAGAAATCAATAAAGGTGCTTCATAAGATATTTTCTGACAGAATTTAAACCAGGTGAAGCTAAGACTATGCCACTTGAGTTCTGGATAGAGCATATTCATATACAAAGAGAGTTTTTCATCTTTAATGCAAATGTATATTTGTTTTACAATTTTGGCTTAGTTACTGCTTTGAGTGGGTTCTTCTTTCAGCAAATGGCATATTTTACAGTCTGTATCCTCCAGTTAATGTTTGATTACTAAATTAGTTGACGATTATTTCAATAATCGACTATTCATGATTAATCCAAATAATTATTTGAGCCTTAATTTTAATTCAAAATTAACAGCATACTTAAGGTCATGGCACACCATCTCATTTGGACTTAAATCCAGAGTAAGGTGGACTTGCTTTTGTGCTTTGGACCATTTGTTCTGCTGCTTAATCCAAGGACGCGCTCAAGCTTAAGGTCACAAACAGATGGCCAGACAATCTCCTTCATTACTTTTTTTGTTGAGGAGTAGAATTTATGGTTCAATCAATTACGGCAGGTTATCCAGGTCATGAAGCAACAGAGCAACTCTAGACCATCACGCTAGCACCTCCATGACTGACACACTTTTCAAACAGTTCTACTTTTGTCTCATAAGTCCACATATTTTCCCAAAAGCCTTGGGAATCATCAATGTTTTCTGGCAAATGTGAGATGGGCATATCTGCTTTTTATTTCTCTATGGAAATGAGCCAAATCTCAGACTTAATGTCACCAAAGTAAAATTAATAAGCTCTCTTTCCTTTGCCATCAGCTGGATAAGATTCGATTTACATGCAACTATCAGACGATCATCCAAAATTAAGGAAGTTGCAGCGGATCGATCGGCCGGGCGATCGGTGCACCCCTAACAATTATGCTCCCTTTCTTGTTCAAAACAAAAACACAGTAATGCAAACATTAACACTTGACAAGTTGCCCGTGCCCCTACCACTTAGGTCCGAAATGTAGGGCCAGGGATATCCAACAGTGAGAATCCCAAATTCTTTAGTCAGTAAATGAAGTTAATAAAATAGGCTAAATGAATATATGCAATGCCAAAAAGAGCATTAAGCTGCATTTTCTAGCTACACTACCAAGAGTAGGGAAATAAGCTATATAGCAGTTTCAGTGTATTTGCACACCAAATCAAATGATTAGCTTAAAAGCTAGAGCACTGTGTTGTACAATCCACTTTTTTCATTCATCACTAAATGTCTGTGAGTGATCTCTCAGTGAGTGCAAGAAAACAAACTGGTGGGTTTTTCCTTATTATACCAGGGTCCTTTGTTTCAAACACCACTAAATTAAACACCGAATTTGTTGTCTAAAACTTTGGAATCTTTTTAGCTTTGATTGATTGTACTGGGGGTCTGAAACTTTGTGGCCTTGTTTCACTTTTATTTGATCAGAGCTTCGAGATTCGGAGCTTAGATTTTGTTTGGGACGCGACTGGACTGTGAAAAACACCTCATAACTGATTTCTCACTCTTTTCTCCCTGATTCTCTCCACTTTCCCCCCTCTCTGATCATCTTTTAATGTGCTTCAGTTTTATTGTCCTTCCATGCTTGCCCGACAGCATTTGTTTCTTTTCACACCTCTTTTCTATATACATGTTTTATTCTTATTTGGGAGTACGCTAAAAGGACTTCATCACAAGATTTAATAAAAAGCACTACAGAAGTGCAAATCAGGAATAACACAAAAAAAAAACTTTTCACATTGTTTCTTTGTATTCTTGAATATCTGATGTCCAAGTCAGGTAACTTCATTTACACCTAATTGTGCCTCAAGTCCTGATTTTACTGAGACACAGATTATACAGTCATGCTTGATGTCTTCCTCAATTTCTGACATAAATTACAGACCAAAACCGGTGAAATGACTAGCGAGTTTCACAGAATGAAGACTGTCATCAGGAACAGAGCTAACTTGCATTTGGAAAAAATAAAACTAAGTGCGGTTCATTACTGTTTCAGATTTCTGGGTTTTTTTCTACAGCTAGGGTGAATTTCAGAGGTACATTGTCCTCTGATGTCAGCGGAGGACCATAGCATGGTGCAGACTAGAAACTACAGGCCTCAAAGACTACACCAAGATTTAACACTACACTATTCTGTAACTGTATTAGGGGTTCTAAATATATTACAATGGTGTTTTTGCTGTTTAACTGTAATTAAAAATATAACGTTTTAATTCCATCAACCATTATTGTTTTCTGAACACTGGTAAAGCAGTTTGTGTAAATCTGATTTTATAAGATGTCCTCACACATGAAACCTGATGGTTGGTAAAGGGGTTGACAGGCTGGTTTGTTGTAATTTTTCTTTGGTTGATTGGTTGGTTGGTTGGTTGGTTTGTTGCTTGAATTTGTTAGCTGGTTGTTTGTTTGTACTTTATGTTGGTTAGTTAGTTAGTGGGTCGGATTGTTAGCTTGTTAATTGGATGCTGAGTTGGTTTGCTGGATAGTTGGTTAATAAGTTGGCTGGTTAATAGGTTGGACTGGTCTGCTAGTTGATTAATTGGATTGTTTGGCTTGTTTATTAGATTGGTGGTTGCTTGTTGACTGGTTGGTAAGTAGGTTGGTTAGATTGCTAGTTGATTGGTTGGTGTGCTAGTTAAATGGTTGTTGATAAATCAGGTTGGATTGATAGTTTATTGATTGGATGGCGAGTTGGTTATTTGGTTATTTGACTGGTCTGTTGGTTAAGTAGTTTTTTACATTGGTGAGCCAGTTGGCTGGCTGGTTTGTTGGTTGTCTGGGTGGGTGGTTGGTTGAACGTGTTGGTTGATTGGCCCATTGGTTGAGTGTTAAACTGGTTAGTTGGCTGGCTGGTTGGTTAGTTTGGTGGTTGGCTGGTTTGTTACAATAGTAGTTTGTTAGCTGCTTGGCTGGCTGGTTGGATGTTTAGTTTGTTTAATGTTTAGCCTGTCTGATTTAGGAGCTGAGGTTGTTACCGCAGCTGTCACCATAATGTGTGTGTGGCAGGTATGGTTAAAAACTTACACCTTTCCAGAACAAAACTTATTCAAACCGACAAATTTGAAAATCCTGTTTTCCATATTTCATCTGAAAAAAAAATTAATTTAAAAATAGGTTCTTCTATTCTTACCACTAGAACATTGGATAGTGGTCAAGAAAGCTGATAATCTGCTAGTCATGAAGGAATGATCACCTTCTTTGGGGGCTGCTGGTGGGTTGCAGTGATCAGACAAACTCAAACATTGATTTTAAAGGACTATTGCAACTTGTCTAATCCAAGAGTAAATAATAATTTAAAAAAACAGAAACTCCAGCAGAGGAAGCACAAAATGTATTCTTCACACTTCTCCCCTTTCTTATGTTTTATTCCACATGAGGAAAATCCAAACAATGTATTGGTAGGCATGTTTAAAGTCATGAAGTGAATCAGGTATGACCAGGAAAATCTAACTTTTTCGCAGGAAGCACTCAACTCTTGCACCTGCTTGAAAATGGGCATAATGTCATCTAAAAGGGTCTTAGCGGTACTTTTAAAAAGGGGTTATTTCTGACAATAAACATGCTAGGTCAACATTTCCTGGATAACAAGAGAAAAAGAAGATTATAGGACTCTACGTAATTATTCACATTGTAGTGAAACATATGCACAATTTTGTCAATTACTGTATTGTTATCCATGTATTTTCAAGCTATTTGTGGAATTTCCTGCTCACCTGTAGTGTCTAAAAAGCTCTTCTTCCACATGTGTGACAAAGCTACACTTTGTGCAAGAGTGCTCACTCTCTACTGCTCCTCCTCTCCCTCCATCCTTGTCTCCCCCGGCCTCCTCCTCAGCTTTGACTAGTGGAGGTGCCCCCTTTAAGTTGATCAGGTTGTGACAGCTCTCATAGTGTTGCAGCAACACATCAATGTCAGTGGTGGCAAACGCACACTGGTCGCACAAGTGAGTGACACCTAGAAGGCAAATCAGTATTAAGAAATACAAAAACCTAAAAAATGGAAGCTCAAAATGTTTACGTAAAGAAATTTATCAGCAAATGGCAATGATTTGCTGTGCCTATGCCTTTAAATACCTTGTGCAACAACAGGATGTGCAGGGTTAGAAGGGTGAAAGGTGGAACTAGAAATCACACTGGGGTCACCTCTCCGGTTAGGAGGGGTCACGCTGGGTGAGGTGGCAACAGCAGGTTTTAAACCGATGGGGTCCTGCTGCATGGTGGGCTGAGGGAACTTTGAACAGCATTTAGGACAGGTTGGCTTCCGACAAGCAAACGGGTGGGATACCTATTGAGAGAAATGTTTAGTCAACCAGTTGTTTCCATGTTTGCATGCAGCAGTTTTTTTGGCAGAAATGGGTTGATGAGTTTGAAGCATATCAAAAAACAAAAGTGGAGCTCAGCAGCAGCAAAATTAGTGTGCATTATTAATAAAAGCCTAAAATATTAACTATCCTTTTTGTATTTTTAGCAGCTACAACAGCCCTGTTAGACAGCTGGCACAAAGTAAGGCAGGGAGTGTGTGTGGGCAGAATAATAGAAGCAAGGGAATTTTAACGAAGCAGGAAATCGGAACAATTAACTTTACACTTGTTCATGTATTCCATTTAGTTTTTCATGTGCTTGCAGAAAAATGGTAATTTTTCCATAGTAATTGCAGAGAAAACACCAAATGTTTTCGTTTTTTATGCATCTTACCTCTCCCAGGTGTTTCTGGGGCTGACATAACCCCTGAGGACAGTACATGCAGTGCTGAATGCAGCAGCGGTGGATTGAGTGGTTGTGCTGATAATGCAGCAGCAACGGAGCTACGATGATCACATCCGCACTGTGGGCCATCGAGTAACGGAAATCGCACAACTGGCAGTTATAGCTGGTCACGACTGCTTCCGAATCACCGCTTTTTGGGTCTCCTGCGAGCAGAGGATAGAAACCTTTAGTAAAACATACTGAGAGAGGGCCAAATGTACAGTGCCTTTCAAAAGTATTTATACTAATTGAACTTTTCTTTTTGTTCTCAGATGAATCACAAACCTTAATGTATTTTATTGGATTTTACATGGCAGACAAACTCAAAGTAGGGCATAATTGATATGTGGAGGTAAAACGACACATGGTTTTAAAATTTCTTTACAAATGAAAGTCATTCTCCTCTGAGTCAATACTTTTGTAGAACCACCTTTAATTTCAGATCCAGCAGCAACTATGTTTTCTCCAGTTTAAAAATTTGAAAAAATTCAATTTTTACCATTTCTTTATTGCAAAAATGTTCGAGTTAAGTCAGACTTGACACAGAGCATCTGTAAAAATTACTTTTCAAATCCAGCCACATATTTTTAGGTGGATTTAGGGCTGAACTTTGACTGGGCCATTCTATACCATTCCGTTGTATCTTGTTTAGGGCCATAGTCCTACCCCCACTGAAGAAAAGTGTCCCCACAGCATGAATTCGTCTTATAGGTTCTTCTTTTAGTTCTTCCACTTTAATTATGCACCTCTTTGTGTTGGTCCCAATAAAATACACTGAAGTTTGTGGTTGTAAGGAAAAAAAAAGGTGGAAAAGTTCAAGGGATCAGAACACTTCTGCAAGGCTATTTGATTATCTAGGCAGATGTAGTAGTAATATAACAGTTCAAATGAAAATCACACAAAATGTAAGGAAGCAATGTTACAATAGTTATTTAATAATTGCAACTAGTGATGTGACATCCGATTCAAAGATCTAATTCTCCTTACCCTGAACGATACGACCCGAGCCTCAGTTTGTGAGAGCCGTTCTGTGCTTTTTACTATGTAGCCAGTGCATGCACTGCCTTCGCTACTTTTTTCAATTTAAGTTTATTTTAAATTATATATTTATTACTTAGGCGACTGAATACACAAACAGAAATCGGTTGGTGGGGGGGTGATATGAACCTACAGGGCGCATGCTTATTGCTCACAGCTCACGGTTTGTTTTCGTCATCTGTCATGGCGGCAGACACCCTTGTGGCCCTACATGCCGCAATGATAGCGCAGGCTGCATGCAGCAAGGGAGAACCCGACTTTCTCAACCCAAATTTGCCAGATGATAACAAGGTAAAACAGAAAAAAACCTTAAAGCAAGATACTGCCTTCAATCAGGGTTATTTTTTTATTTGGATGTTTGCAAACGTTATTTGGCTAATGTTAAGGATTGTTTACCATTAGTGCATTGGCTTTATTGTTATATTTAATGGTGCAGTTAGTGATTTATGGTTCTACTATAGGAACTAAAGTGCACTTTGTTCTCTTCTATTTTGTTTCTTTTAGCTCTTTATTTTGTTTCCACATTACAAACATCACTAAAATAATAATAATGCACACAACACTTATAGTAAAGAACGACACTGGTATTTGACATTTTGCATGAACATACTTGGTTATATTTTGAACCATTAAATAAAAATCTTAATCTTACTCAATGCAGATAACTCTCACACATGCCAGGTTGCCCAAATGAATATGTTTAACACTAGATTAGGGATAAAACGGCTTGTTCTTCGAAATATTTACATTTGTAATAATGGATCAGTTTAACGGCTCTTTGGAGTGAACAGATCCTGAAGAGTCGGTTCCCTTCAAAGAGCCATAAGTCCCATCACTAAGTGCAACCAAGTTCCACCACACTTACATCACACTTCTTTCATTACCTTGGCTGGTGTTGAAGTGATCTTTACAACTTTTCGATGCGACATGTTCTTGCCCTCCTCTTTCTTTTCTTCCTCCTTTCTCCCTCTCTCTGTCCATCCCAGCGAGACCAGAGCTATTAGGGCTTATAGCTCCACCTGCAGCACCTCTATGCCTTTGTTCATAGTGCTCTAAAAGCTTTGCTGAACCCTCCGACCAGTCGCAACTCCAGCTGCATAGTTTGCAACAATAACACGCCTGTATAGCTCCTCGACCAGCCTCCCCCGTCCAGCCCGACGAGTCAGAACCCTCCCTAACCGGGATGAAGTACCCAACCACGGATTCATCTTCGGCTCGCACTGCCACCTGCTCGGCGGCGTCTAACATCGTAATCCTCCCTTTCAGCTGGCTGTCATGCGTCGCCAGGTTATTGGTGGCCAGCAGGGGTGTGGTTGGGGGAGATTTGACTTTGTTAGGATGTGAGGACAAAAAATGTTGTTCAAGTTCCAAGGAATTGCTGCCCATGTACGTAAAGTTGCAGAATTTGCAGCGGAAGTACTTAGTGTTTCCTTGGCAGTCAGATGTCTTGCGGCCAATCCCGATCAAGGTACCGCCCACTGTCACCTGGTGAGAAGGAGAAAAGAAACGATGAAAAATATTAGATTATATAAATTCAAAAATGTTTTGGATTTTATGTAAGGCTATCAGAGTTAGGATTGAATACAAATGCACATTTACAAAAAAAAAAAAACATTTAAAACCATGCATCATTTTTTATCTCATAAATCCCAATAACAGACAATAAAATGTGTTATAAAATGTGTAGAAGTATAAAATGCATGAATACTTCTGCATGGCACTGTCGGTCCAGGCTTAATTTACTGCTAAATAACACAGAGGCTGAAGTTGTCCTTTATGCAGGAGACATACTTAAGCCCAACTTACATTTGAGACCTATAATTTGAAGCCAGGGGACAAATCCAATTAACACCTTCCAGATTTAATAGCCATTATAATTATTAACCTGTAATTTGCTGCACATACATTTGCAATAAAAACAATGATCTGATTGTAAATCAGATGGGTAATCATTCTCCTTGATGCGATCTTGCACACCACAGTAATTCAAATTATGATGAATATTCTGGTAAATGGGGCACTTTTAATTTTTTAAGTAGCTACAATCCAGCTGATTAAAGCATGCTGTAATTCAGTCTCAGTTGTATTTTATACATAATGCAAATGCAAATGTCTGTAAATTCGTTCTTATGCAGCTAATGATTTTTCTTCTAGAGATCTAGAAGAAGTTCTTCTAGAGATCATTGGTCAAGTAGCCTAAAAAAAGGCAATCACTACATTTCTGCTAATATTAATATTGAAGGTTGAATGACACACTTGAATATAACACCTCGTAGTTTCATCTGCCTAGAATTTTGTCTTCGTGATTTATTTCTTCGCATCAAAGGAAAACACCACAAGGGTAGAAACAAATATGGCAAAAAGCAAATAGGACATACTGAGGAAAAGTGTATAAATGTGGAAACAGGGGTGGGGCGAAGAAAGAGGTGAGAGATGGATGAAAAGCAAATTGAGCAGTTAGAGAAAAACGGATTAAATAAAGGGAGCAAGGACAAAAGTCAAAACAGAGAAGATAAAAGAGAGACAGAGACATTTATAATAATGGAGAAAAAAGAGGGTTAAATATGTCTGACAGCTGTTTCATTAGACTTACTAACAGTCGATTAGAGCTACAGCTCCTCCGTCTCCCTCTTTCGCTACCTTCTCTACTTTCCTCCTGCATCTCCCCATTTAACTCTATTGTTCTTTACACTATTCCTCTCCTCAATTGCTTTTTTCTATTAGTTTTCACTGGTTCACAAGGACCCTGTTCTTAGCAAATGACAAGATGGAATTTTCCAAACGTGGGCTGAAAGGAGAAAAATTGAGTGAGAGATGGAGAAAGTAGGGATCCCTTTCATTCCCCTTCTTTTTTTCCTAATACTTTCACTTTTTCTTCATAATGACGATTTAAGCCCACCGGATTTTCTATTTCGGACTTGTATGGCCATGTGTCGACTGCTGTGGCTTTCTGTGTCCATTATGTGCCTTTCCAACATTACCAGCTGCTGGGTTAAATGAATTGAATTGAAGGAATCAACTATTCTTCTCAATCAGATCAATAAAACTGTCTTATATCAACTTTTTAATATAAAGCCTTGCTGTTTCTGTTCGTGCTGACTCCAAATCCTAATCCCTGATTTATAATTCAGGTAATCCCAATACGCAAAAAGGGCAAATAAAGAAATCATTAGCAACGATCTACAAAGTTATTTAATGTACTGACTAAATAAAGCAACAAGCCTTATTAGGCACAAGATGATATATCCATCCATCCATCCATCCATTTTCTATACCCGTTTCTTCCATAGTGGGTTGCGGGGGAGCTGGTGCCTATCTCCAGCAGTCTACGGGTGAGAGGCAGAAGATGAAATATTCCTCAGTAAATCAAAATGATGTGATCCATGCGGTGTAAAACAAAAATTGCTTGTCCATAGGCGAAATAATAATAGATTGAGCCCCTATAGAAAGAACTACATACCCGACATGTGGACTTTTTTTTTTTCTTCTCCCACACTTTAATGTTTATCATTAACAGCCGCAGCAAATCAATGTTGAGTGGAAAGTGTTGTGTTTTTTGGGGGTTTTTTTCTGACCAAGTCAGCAGCTGTTGATTTCCCTGATTAGGACCCCCTTGATTTTAAGTACAGCTAAACACCAAAAAATCAACTTTTTTAACCTCCAAAGGATTGACGTCCAGGCTGCACGCCGAAATTGCACACAACTAGGATTAGACAAACGCTTACCTTCGCCTTTTACATGGATTTTCTTCTTTTCTAAATCTACATTAACCTACATTTTCTTTTGTGTGCGACTCTGAGCAGATGCTATCTCCGAAGCAGTGCAAAATAAATATGAAGGAAAAGGAAAGCATGTTTAGATTTCATGCTACATGAGTATATGTGAGGGAATTTATATGTTTTTGCTTAACACTGTTGGTGCAGCCTGTGTGCCAGGTGGCCTGCATGTCGTGTTTCTGTCAGTCTTTAAGACTTTATACATCACAGTCCAAATACACTCGCTGTCCAAACAACTCAGTGTAACAAATGAACAACAGTTTACTCTCGCCAGTAAATTGTTCTCTTCAGCAGGGTGTTCATTCTCAGAGTGCACTGAACGGACAAGTTCATTATGTTGACCAGCTAAATACTTTGGTATTTATCTGATTATTATCCTTCTCCTTGACAAAAAAAGCATTTTTGAGAAATTTCTTTGGTCCAACTGTGAGTCAATGTTGGGTTTCATAGTAAGAAGGTGAAATATTATTACAGATATAGCAGGAGCAGGGACAATGTTACACCATGTGTAATCCTAAGAGTGGTGAAGAGAGAGCTGAGCCGAAAAGCGAAGCTCTCAATTTACAGGTCGGTCTACGTTCCTACCCTCACCTATGGCCATGAACTTTGGGTCATGACCGAAAGAACGAGATCCCGGATACAAGCGGCTGAAATGAGCTTCCTCCGTAGGCACTCCCTTAGAGATAGGGTGAGGAGCTCGGCCATTCGGGAGGGGCTCGGAGTAGAGCCGCTGCTCCTCCACATCGAGAGGAGCCAGTTGAGGTGGCTCGGGCATCTATACCGGATGCCTTCTGGACGCCTTCCTCGGGAGGTGTTCTAGGCACGTCCCACCGGGAGGAGGCCCAGGACACGCTGGAGGGACTATGTCTCTCGGCTGGCCTGGGAACGCCTTGGGCTCCCCCCGGAGGAGCTGGAGGAGGTGTCTGGGGAGAGGGACGTCTGGGTGTCTCTGCTGAGTCTGCTGCCCCCGCGACCCGGTTCCGGATAAGCGGAAGACGACGAGTACGAGTACGAGTACGAGTAATCCTAAGAAAATGCAGACGTTTAATTCACAGATTGGCGAAAAACGTCCAACATTTTCAGTTCTAGGCTGATCCATGACAGGGTTTGAAAGCTCAAAAGAACAAAACAGAGCAACTTTGCTGCAATTTGTTTAGCCTTCATGTTATCTGCTGTAGTTACTAGCTCCACAAGTAGTTACCAAGGAGCACCATAGCTCATAGCCCTCACATTCTTACACATTTGTTCAGTTTTTTGTTAATCACCTCACTAATACAGGAATTAACTAACTTTGTGTTAACTTCCATCTAGAACAGCACTCACGCTACATAGTTCCTAAAGCACTGAAATGCTTTACCTTTACTAACTGGAAAGAGATAAGATATTTGAGTTTCCTTTCATCAGGGCTGGTCCCACTGAAGATCACGGTCATCACCTAATTTCTCAGTTCATCTCTAAATCATACAATGACACATTAGGATTCCAATGCATTTACACTTGTAGAACCTGTTTTTTTAGGAATACAAATCCTTTGATTCCTTTATTGTTGAGAGACATATGAAATTCTCCTTTAAGAATGAACCTGAAAACCATGACTTTGTTAAAACTTGTTATTTTTAACCCTTGACACACATACCTGTACGTCGTACGTTCCATTCATCATAACCGTCCTCTGCTGCTGATTCTGTCCATCTGCTCTTGTCTTTCCCAATTCTTTGGTTTGACTTCTCGGTCCATGTCCCGTTTGTAAATCTGACATCAGAACAGCGGAGAGAGTTTGGATACATAAAGGCGATTCAAGGTGCTTCAAGCAAAAACGTGCTTAAACAATAAATGAATTAGTTTTCTATACAACTGGAAATGAATGGACTTGTCTTCTATAGTGCCTTGAGCTAACATTTGTGGTGAAATAAAGCTATATAAATGAACTAAACCGAACCAAATTTCAGAACCGCTTATAAAGGGATTATATATAAATACAAATATTTATTGAAGCAAAGAATTACCTAGGTTTGTATGCTGGGGGGCCATGTTGTGAAGGGCCAGGATCTGGGTGTCAAGCGCAGCATCCTGTCGTGTACGGTTGTGCAGACCCAGGTGATACTTCCTAAAGTGCTTCACCAGGTCAGTGGGGTCGTTGCCATAGTAGCCGTAACCACACACATTGCACTTGAAGTCCTGGAGTTTGGGAGAAGGGCTGGACGAGAGTGGCGGGGTGTCATTTGTTGACTCCTCCCTGCCTTCCTGCCTTGGAAGGAGCCGAGGTGCTGAAGGCAGAGGAGGAGAGTGGTGGTCAGCTTTCCCCCCTTCAACACCCCTCTCCCTATCCTCGGCTTCTGACTGGCTTTCAGGTCTCAAACACTGTGCCGCTAATACTTGTTTTGCCCTCTCCCCTCCGCCTGCAGTCCTCCCCCCTTGCTCCTCATTAATGCTGAGCTCACCGGCGGAGGAGATGCACTCACTCTCTGCTTCATCCTCCTCCTCTCGCTCCTCGTTTGCTCTGATCCCTTCAGAGGACTCTGGTTCTGAGGGTCGGTTTATCCGATCTGCTTCCGCTGCCACTCTCTCCTCCTCGTCTCCTTCATCTTCTTCCTCCCCTGTTGGCTTCATCCCCTCTTCTTCCTCTTCCTCCTCACCTCCCACACTCCGGATAGGGGGATTCTTCTTCCTCACCATCTCTAGAGATGCAAAAAGAGAAAGACGTTTTATTTGTGCATATGGAACAGGAATTTAATAAAATAATGAGATATAATTCTAAGTTCTGGTACACATTTTCTTTTTCCAACTCAATACGTGAAGTGAATTGTTTTATCATGATGGAAACCATCTGTGAGAATCTTCAGCACGTGACCACATCAGAACAAAAACCATATCATAGAGCCTGAGACAGCGAGGGCAGGGAGACATGGGAGGCAGGCACTATCAGGGAGCCGATGGCCACTGCGCGACCACATCAAATTGAACAGCCCGTATCGGAAAGATGGATGATCGAGGCTACGCATGGCAATTCATCCCCTTCAGCACTTCAACGTTCTCCACTTCCCCTCTCTTTCTGCCGGTCTTTTATTTTCAAGCTGCAAACTATTCCTTGTTCTTCTGCATCACATCCTGTCCTTTTGTCTCTGTTCTGATCTACTCTGCTCTTCTTGTCTTGCATACAGCGTCTTCAAAAAATGCATTCGCATTTAAACGCCTCCACGTTGATGTTCCCAAATAAAATCCAGTAAAAAGGTAACCTAATTAATACATAGAGACTACATGTGTGTAAAATAAATTCCACAGAATATGGAGCTGCTTTGTGAAGGCTTCGGAGAACCTTTGGAGAACGCTAGGGAACAAACAACATCATGAAGAGCAAAGACCAGAGCAGAAAGGTCGGGGCTGAAGTTGTAGCGAAGTTTAAAGCAGTGTTAGGTCAAAAAAATCCATTCACTGACAGTTCGGCCAAGGAGAGCATTACTCAGAAAAGCAGCCCTCATGAAAACTCTGGAGGAGCTAGAGAGGTCCACCGCTCATGTGGAAAAATCTCTCTATGGGAGAAGTTTAAGTTAGGCACTCCAAAATTCTCACCTTTATGGAAAAGTGGGAAGAAGAAAGCTATTGCTAAAAGAAAGCCAAAGTAAGTCATGTTTACAGTTTCCCTCACTCCATACAGGAGACACAGCGAACATGTTGAAGAAGAACAAGGTTTATTTTTTTGCCCTACATTTAAAACGCTTTGTATGGTGGAAAACCAACACCGTACATCAACCTGAATACACAACCACCACCATGAAACCAGTGGGAATGAAAGCTGGACAGGGTTGATGGGAAGATGGATGGAGCTAAATACGGGTCAGTCCAGAAAGACATTCTACTAGAACCTGCAACAACCTTGTGGCTGTGGTGGGGATATGGCTTCTATCAGGACAGCCACACCTAAATGTACAGCCAGTTTATGCTAAGGCATGTTCATGTATTAGAATGGTCCAGTCAAAGCCCAGACCTAAAACCAAATAATAAATTGTGGTGAAGCTTAAACATTATGACTGAGCTTTTTGAATGGGCAAAAATTTCAGACTTGCAAAACAACTAGAGACATACCCTAAAAGGACATGCAGGGGAACATGTAGTCGAAACATGTTCTGATGAAATGCAACCGAAAATGAACTTGGTCTACATGCAAAACGCTATTTGTGATGAAAAACTAACACTGCATATCACCCTGAGCAGACAATCCATACGGATAAACATGGTGTCGGCAGCATAATGCTCTGGATACAGTCACAGGGAAGCTGCTCCGAGATGATGGGCACATGGATGGAGCTAAATACAAGACAATCCTGGAAACAAAAAAACAGTTGGAAAACAAATTGAAGGGGTCTGAAAAGTTTTGCTAGACGTACTGTTTAATCTGTGCAAAATACTGCTCTGAAACACTTTTGTTTCCTTTTGTTTTCAAAGCACTGAATTAATCTGTATTCCCTCCTGCATGCAAGAACATTTGTTACAATAATTGAAGTAATTTCATCAATAATATTTTTTTTCTGTTCTTGCCCACCCTGTTTTCTTCCCATCTCCCCTGCCGTTCCTCCCCTTTTCCCCCTTTTATAATCACTTTGCAAAAGCCATCAAATAACCAGACATGTGTTTTATGTTAACCCATAATCTTTCTTTTGTTTGAAAAGAGAACAATTGTGGTCTCGTTGTTCACAACAGTCGTGACAGAGAGATATTGCATGTTTTGGGGTTTTTCTGTGCGCAAGTGTGTTTATTTGTGGTTATCCTCTTCATATTGGCTCATAAACACAGCAAACCCGTTGACCCATGTTCGTATGCGTTTGTTTGATCGCAAACATGCCAGGACGCCCGATAGACGCCAAAACTGATCACTTTTAGATCGATGCAATATGAGAGAGGAGGGGAAAGAGAGTGTAATGCATATTTGATGAGCCATCTGGAGGAGAGACAGCATGCACGATGCGAGATGCATGCACCATGGTCAATCTGAGGCTGAAATGCTTGTTGTCATTTACAGAAAGCAACCTGCAAACTTTTTTACATATAAGACGAGATAAACACAACTCGAGAGTAAAAATTTGAGGGAATGTGGTTGAAAGCCACTTTTAGGATGATCGTAAACAAAAGCATGCAAGCGCACTTGAAATCGGGACATAATTTTAAAAACCCTGTAATGCAACCAAGGCGGATCAAGAAGAGTAAGGCATAAAATGGACTTCAGAATTCAATTTTCTCTTAGCGGCCTTTGTAGCATTTTACAATTTCACCCTCCTGTCTTCCCCCCTCTGCACAACTATTAAAATAAAAGCAATTTATGTCTGCGAGGGCCCACGCCTAGACCAGCCCTGGCACTCGCTTCGTGTGTGGGTGTGTGCGTGTGTGTGTGTGCGTGTGTATGTGTGTGTGTGTGTGTGTGTCTGTGTGTTGGTGACACAGGCAGTGAGTCCAGGCAGTGGAGGAAAATCTCATCTGATGTTCACCACACCCAGTCAGAATTCATCACTCACTTCACAAACACACACACACACACACACACAGACTCACACACACACAGTGGAAAACTACAGATCGTTGTGGTGAAGCAATGAAGCTGAAATCCCGACCTAAGACGCACTGACTGACCTAAGTGTGTTTCCATCTGCCCTGTATGAGCGCTGAGATGTTTTAGAAAGTTCATAAAAGCTCTAATGATGACAATAATTACACTTATGAGTGATTTTAATAGAGTGTGAAATCAATACAGCAGGAAACAATGAAAATATTACTATTATACAACACTTCTTAGAAACTGCAGTCCTTTCCTGCAACAAAAGGCCAGAAAGTCGGCACAGAGTCTGAGCATCTGTACATCGCAGCTCGACCTCTGTGCTGCAGGCTGTATGCACAGACTGGAACGATTACTATCAGCTACAATTAGGTATAACCCACTACAAAATGCTGCATAACAACTCCTGCTACTAGCTACAATTAGCCCTCAAACACCACAATAGCCCCAATACCACAACGAAGACAAATGTGACAGTTAATCATTTCCATCAGCAGCAATTAGATCCAACACAAGCGAGGCTTTTATCTGAGATTGCCAATAATCGTCTCAGGAAAGCTGCTGAAGGATGCAGCAACAAGCAGCGGAGCGCGGATCAGTGAAATATTGCCAACTGGCCAGCTGGGGAAACCTTCCTGGGGAGTTTCAATTTTATTACGTAGATTTTTTGGGGGGAGCTTTGGAGTTGGAACCAAATTTTATTACTGTTACTCTGTAAATTAACACTAAGGAGTGAAAACAATTGTGTTGTAATGCTGTTCATACTTTAGCAATAAAGGCAAAAACTAAGCTAAGCATGATACAATATCAGAACAAAATGATAAAAAAAACTGATATAAACACATATGCTAGCACTTTCCAGTTGCTTTATTGAAACTGAATAAAAATCCAGAAAGAATATATGAAGGTAAGAGGCAATGATGGATGTTTTGTTGTTGTTTGGGCTACTCATAACTGTCCGTTCATTTAACATTTATCATGAGACTAAATACCTTTAGGCTAATGGTGGTATGACATTATGACAATATGATGACTGAGCAAGAATACTGCATTATTACATTAAAACCAAGAATACAACGAAAACACACATACAACCGCTGCTGAAATAAAACATACAAATAATATTAATCATAATATTAAGAATTATAAGACTAACTAAATAAATTATATCCGTTATATGTAGCATTTTGCACTACTGTACACAAGGATAGTTGTCATGTTTCAGCAGTTTCCTTTACATTATTTTAGTCGACAATGTAGATATTATAAAGACTGACACAATTCATAACATTAAATTAAAACCTATAGTCACTGTAACATAAACACCAGGTAATTTTGGAGAATAACTATTTAAAAGTAACATTGTGAGCCTGACAAGCTAATGTTAACTGATGATTTAACCAGGCTATCTGCTTAGCCTGCATGGAGCCCTTTAATTTACTAATTATTCATGTTGCTCCAATTTGTTTCAAAGGAGCATTTTTCCCAAAATGTTTTATTTATGTCTCATTTTGAGTATTATAATTATTATTTAGCTGTACTACACAGCTGACTGACAGCTCAAAGCAACAGGTGGGGGATGTGAAGTACCACTACAGTACTTACTACAAGAGAAATCTTTGAGCTTTCGCTTGAACCTCATTACACTACGTTTAAACTAGGGGTCAATACAGATTTTTTTGTTAAGTCCGATGCCAATATTCCATATTAATTTAATTTGGCTGAATCTTTTGTTTTTACCCTGGGATCATCCAGATATACAACATCCAGAGCTTTAAGGTACTCCGGGCAAATCTCATCCACCCCCAGGGCCTTACCACCGAGGAGCTTTTTAATCACCTCGGTGACCTCAGCACCAGAGATTGGAGAGCCTGTCCCAAGGTCCACAGGCTCCGCTTTCTCAGTGGAAGACGTGCCGGTGGGATTGAGGAGGTCTTCGAAGTACCCTACCCACCGACCCACAACGTCCCGAGTTGAGGTCAGCAGCACACCCTCCCCACTGTAAACAGTGTTGGTGGTGTACCCCCCCCCCCCTCCGAGATGCCGGATGGTGGACCAGAATCGCCTCGAAGCCGTATTATTCAGTCTGTTCTTCTGTCTGTTCATACCCAATAGGTCGAGGCAGATATCAGCTCATCTTTTCAAGTTCTGATACAGGTTTTCTTCTTTTGAAAAGTGTCTTTTCTATTCATATATTATCAAAACGAATGGTAAATAAGCAGCAAGAAGGTTCTGGGTTCAAAACCTAGCCTCAGGTCTTTCTGCTTCCTCCCACTGTTGAAAAACAAGACTGTTAGGTTAATTGATCTCTCTAAAATGCCCCTACGTATGGGTGTGTGGGTGGGTTGGTGGTTGGATGGATGGCATGAACAGCATATTTTCTACAAAACCAAAAATCATCAATCCTGCAGTTGGTCATCCATTTTTAATGTTTGTTTTGTTATATGTAGCTTCAAAACTCCAATCCAACCACACAATATGTGCAGAATAATTAGTGAAACCAACTCACTATTATAATTCATGTACCCT